>BCIG01000022.1:0-44836 GCA_001599915.1 Symbiotaphrina buchneri
GCCCGAAACGTATTTTTCGTCCCTCACACAGGAGCGCTATCGCCCGAAACGTATTTTTCGTCCCTCACACAGGAGCGCTATCGCCCGAAACGGATTTTTCGGCCCATCAGGTACCCCGGTACCGCCGCCCGACCGGCCACCGCCTTCGCGTCCGGCCCGCCCATTGGCTCCCCGCCGGCGAGGCCGTCGATTCTGCCGCCAAACCCGGACCCCGTCATGCTCCTTCTAGTGGCTCTTGGGAAAAGGCCGCGTCTGGTACAGCGTACGGCTTGTCTCGGGGGAGTATGAGCAGGTAGAGCCAGCAAAAAGGGAGCTGGACTGGCAGCCAGATAGCATTTCTAGATCAGATCTAGAGGAATGCATTGAGTAGATATACATATACGTGTATGCCAGAGAAAGAATTTGATGCAAGGGTGCTTTCTCAGTCCGTGAAGTTGCAGTGGAGATGGGATGCTCTTCTGTAGTGGCTCGATCCACACATCCACTGACTTATGCAAGTAGTAAGCACATGTCATCACGCACTCCCTCATCCCGGCGTCATCACTTCCTAGCACCCAATCCCGCCACGCCATTCCGTTCTTTCCTTTCTCATCTCTCTTCCCCCTTCTCTCAATCTTCCATAACCTCACTCATCCTCCACCAAAACTCACACTCCGCTCTCAACTCCCCTCCCACCATCTGCGCAGGCACACCCACCCGTCCACCCCCCGCACGCTCATCATTTCCCCTTCCAAAGACCATAGCCCTTCCCCTCTTCCCATCTCCCCCACCCTCCTCCTGTGCCTCCACATCCCCATCCCCATCCCCACCCCCATCCCGCACAGCAGTATACCTCTCCCATCGCGGCCTCCCACCCCAGCGTCCAGCAAGCTTATTCGGATCCCCGGAAACAATAAAACTCGTCCAGTACGCATGCAGCACCCCCACAACCTCGTCCTGCGCGGGGGAGATACTCCGCACGTCCGCGTCATAGGTTTCGTACGCCATGTTGTCGGCGTGGTTGGCGCCGTTGCGGACGGTTTTGTTGAGTGCCCAGTGGTAGAGCCAGACATCCGCTCCCGCACGCGGCTC
The DNA here is from genome assembly GCA_001599915.1 of Symbiotaphrina buchneri. Lineage (NCBI taxonomy): Eukaryota > Fungi > Ascomycota > Symbiotaphrinales > Symbiotaphrinaceae > Symbiotaphrina > Symbiotaphrina buchneri. Next base: position 1,072 of record BCIG01000022.1, read on the forward strand.
CTCACCCGCGGCAGCAGAGCTGGAGGAGGAGGAGGAGCTGGAGGAGGACGAGGAAGAGGCGCGGGCGAGGAACTCGACCGTCTGCCTCACAGGGCACGAATACGCATAATGCGCATACGCCTGCTCGACGCGCTTAAACTGCGGTCCCACACCAATAGCTCTCAAATCGCGGGTATCCACATACTTCGAGTGCGGCTGCGTAAGCGGGTCCGGATACAGCGCGTCGAGATGCGCGAGCGCCGAGGCGTTGAAGTGCGGGAGCAGGGTCGTCCAGAAGGCTCGGAAGTCTGCGTCGGTAGCCAGATTAGATGGGACGTAGTATGAGCCTTCGTTGGTGTTGTGGCCTGTCAGCACGGGGATGGGGGAGGAGGGGGAGGAGCGGTGGGAGAGAAGCGTGTGCCAGGCTGAGATGGGTGGGAGCAGGATGTAGGATCCGTCGATGACGGGCTGGAAGGACCACCGCAGAGAGGGGTTGTAGGTGCTGAAGATGGAGAAGGAGGCGTGCGTTATGTTCCGCGAGGGAAGGGCACGCAGGCACGGTAGGGTGGAGGCGGATGGGAGGTTCGAGCAGCCGGTTGAGTGGAGGAAGAGCGCGAATTGCTCTTCGTGCAGAGCGGCGTTCGGCGGGTGGATAGCCCGCGCGGTGGGCGCGCCCGATTCGATGATGGCGCGGTGGAAGAGCTGTGGTGTGGCGTTGGTGAGGTGTTGGTGCTGCAGGTGGTGGCCGATCTGGAAGGGAGGGCGTGTCAGTGAGGTGCTGTTGAGAAGGGAGGGGGGAGGAACGTGGATGGAACGCACTGAGTGTGCACCGGCACTCAAGCCAATTAGAGTCACGGTATCCTTGTCACCGCCGAAGAAGCCTATGTTGTCCCGCACCCATTCTAGAAGGAAGACTTGGTCATGCAGACCGAGGTTCAGGATGCCTTCTTTGGCGGTCAAGGCCGAAGGCAGGAAACCGAGAGCGCCGATGCTAGAGCAAACATTAATGTCCGTTGCAACGCGAACAAGTCCACTCCGATAGAATCCCAATTGTGCCAATACACTTCACGTGAAGACTTACCGATAGTTAAAGCTCACACCAACAAACGGCTCAGTCGACCATCCAACCATCGAAGCCGTATTGTGCATTTTCGCTATCAGCAGCAGGCGTCATCAGCACCCACCTTCCATGTCTATCGAATTTTCGACAGCCAAGCATCAGGCGGGTCGACTTACCACTTCCGCGATTAAACGCGCCTCCATGTGCATAGACCGCGACGGGCACTTTCGCTCCCTCCTTGATCCCTTTGGGCCGGAAGATATTCACCGTCAGGCAATCCTCGCTCGCGTCCGTGTCGCCGATGTCAAGCAGCTGCTTGCCGGGGCATCTACACGCCGACACACGAAGTCAACACGGTCCATCACGCTTTCAGAACCTTCAACTCTTCCATTTCCCGTCAAAATAAAGGTTGTACCAACGACAGACACAGCTGGTCATGCAAAATGCAAGAAGAAAAGGAAAGGCGAGGACTCACATCGGCCCCCACGCTCTCGCATCCACCTCCCGGCTACCATTCCGCTCCAGCGGGAGCAAGCGTCTCAGCCTACGCTCGCCGACCGGCGGCTGCGCATATGGCATACCTAGAAAGGCCTCTACAGGCTGCGGGAATGTTTCTGAAATGACCGTTCCTGTAGCGACGCCCTCTGTGAAGTGGACCCGTGGAGGCGACGATTTGGAGGGCAGAGACGGGAGCCGTGACAGGGCGGATTGTATGAGGGGTTGCTGGTAGATTTGGGAGAGGAGAGAATGGTAGAGGATTGGATAGAGGAATGGAAGGAGGAGGAGGAGCAGCAGAGGCGTGCGGCCGGGCATGCCGGTGGTCATGGTTGGGCAGCCTCACGTAGGGATTGTGGATTATGACTTTGGAGGTGGATTATGGGGAAGCATATATATGCAGGGACAACGGCAATGGCAGTAGAGGCAATGGCAAAGCGTCCTATCTTTGGCCGTCTGCTCCTGTGTTGAGGTAGACTCGACGTCGATCCGGGGTGGAGCCTTTTCGGTCCATCTCCGCCCGGTGCGACCACGACGATCGGCCAAGTCCGTTATCTGGTTCTCTGTCACCAACCGCCACTCTATCAATCTACCGGAAAAAGAAAGAATAGAAACTGCGTATAATAAACGTCTACGTTATGGCAATCCACTGGTGATGGACTGCTTCAGTCAATAATGCAGCGAGCGGAGCGGTCTCGACGTAACCGGGCAGCGCCATATTTCTGCAATGGGCTACGAGACAGCGCCTGCTCGAAGGCAGGTAAAGAGCATGAAGTCCGAGGTCGAGTCGATGTGATTCGCGCTGCAAATATAATTCTATCGACGAACTATCTCGCTGCTGACCCCGTCTGAGATCCGCTCCTGACTGAGCACTTCCGTTATAAAACCTGGTCCTCCGTCCCAAAGGCCTGCCAGACATGTTAATACTTCTCAATCGCGCCGTCCTGATGGAAGTCACGGTTTGCACTGAGGCTCACAGAGTGCAGGTTGAAGTGTTATCCTGCGACAAGAAAGGGCTTTCACAGCAGTGGCTGCAACCTCGTGTGGTTGTCAGAGGTGCCTTCTTACGATATTACTGAACTTCCTCGTCTGCAACTGCAATATCAGTGTACGGATTCCACTGCGCTGCGGACCGTAGACGGGACCCGCCCGGCTCCTGCAGAAGCAAGCACAGATCGCCACTGCGCCCGCGCCGGGCCTGCTGTAATTTTGGAATATGCAAGATGGGCTTTTTCATTTTCACACGGATCGCGCTGAGGCCGCGCTGCTGCTGCCTGGAGGCGAAGCTGCGAGCTCCACGAATAACAGCGCGTCGAACATCTGCCGTGAGGGTTTGGATGGTCGCTTTTTGCACCTTGCATGCATGCATGCATGCAGGCGTGAATCTATCTCATCTTACCTTGCTTTAGGCGGGACGCCTGTACACGTCCTGCGCTTTCCATTTCCCGGGCGTTCGCACCTGCCGGATTGAAATCTTCTAAGTCGACACCGACACAGGGGCTGCAGCAGCGAGCTGCAGGTTTCCAGCACGTGTGGTACCATCTCTCAAGCACTGGCACAGCAAGCGATGGCGTGCTTGCCAACGAAACGGGGATTCCACAAAGTCCGATGCAGCTGTGCAACGGCCACAGCTTGTACAGGGCCTCGGCTAGACATGGAAGGTTCTGAGAGGCGGGAACAAACGTGTCTTTGCGGGTTGGGCGGGTCGGGTTGGGCCGCCCTGCGGATGTGGCGTGTGCCAGGATGGGAAGGTGCATGTGCTCCGCGCACCATGGGGCCCCAGTCACTCAATCTGTTATCAGATGTCATGGGTGCCGTCGTATCTGGCCGTCGGAGCGGGAGCGTGGCTGATCATGGTGTGGGACAAGATGGCGGCTGATGGTGAAACGCAGATTGTGGGCCCGGAGAGCTGAAACAGGCGCGCTAGGCCAGAGGGTGGAAGATTGATGCCCGATGCTGGATTGACGACAGATAAGGATGTGATATCTGCTGTTCGAGGTATCATATTATTCCGACCAAATGTGAGAGATGAACACGAACGTCCATGTTCTTGAAGCTTCGTGTAACGCCAAAAGTGAGCTCGGACGAATGGACTTTTGTCAAGCTAGCATCGCCGTTTCAGTATGTGCTGGGATGGCCATTCAAGGTCGAGATTAAGCTATCACCAGATATGCCAGATGCAGATGTCAAGGTATCGAATAGGGTCTGCATCCACTGACATGCTCACGGTCCTCTCGCTATCCGTCCCGGAAAGCTGAGCTAACGTTCACCGCCATAAGCACTTACAGCGGTGAAGTGAAATTCAGGGGGAAGAGTGGGCCCCTGCAGGACAACGAAGGCCTAAACGCGTAAGACATATGGAAGAGACCGGTGGGTGGAAGAAGGGTTCCTCGGACGACCACGTTAAAGGCAACGGCGAGCAACAATGAGAATTATGGTGTCCAGTTGCTGTTGGATTCAAGTTCCACATTTCAGCAGGGCTAGAGCGCTCGAAAGATTGAAGCATAAATATGGGGACGGCTAGGGTAGCTGCAAGGGAGCATTGTCTGCAATCATTGGATTGGAATCAAGGGATGCAGGACAGGACGCAGGAAACGGCAGTTCAATATCAATTCTAAGATCTCATTCCGAACTTCGTACCTTATGCTCGCCGTCAAAGGAGAGTCAGTGCTCAAGTGCCTTGTACGTAGTACCTTACTCTTACGTTTATGAGAGGACAACCGGTACGTATCAGATACTCGTACACTGTTCCAATCTGCATCGACTGATCACATTTCTTTTCCTCGGATCGGCAGGCAGTTCTGCTTGATTGGGGCTAGAATGACTCACTATGGCTTGGGCTAGCATGTGAATATTGGCGTCTCGCTAGGCCGCTTGCGGGGCCAGAAGCGGGCCAGACCAACTGGGCACGGCGGTGATTGGCGGGATTGTCATTGCACAGCCCGTTTGCCGTCGTCTCCCCGCGTGACCCAAAGCGCCGATGCCCTGGACAACCTGCAAGCTGCTTCCTGTAGCCTTTTTTCTAGGACAAACCCTCACGTCAGAGATTTAATATTTGGTAAAGATACCTAGACCGCACCTTTGCATTGGGCCAGACCAAGGCTCCCCTGACTGCGCCCGTCTTTCCTGGCTCTTTCCAGTTGTGCAACTGGCTGTGGGTACATGTATTCGTAAATATCAACGTCGTACGCCTGTCGAACCTTCTGCAACAGCCAATCATCGCCCTCCCTGTACGCCCAGTTGGTTATCAGGTGACGGAATCGTTGGGTTGTGAATCCTCACCGTGTGCCAAGGCCAAGCGATACGACACTACCGCTATCTTACCTTACTACCTTACGTCGTCGCCCGCTTACCTTACTCATACATATTTTGCTCTCGCCAACCCCCGTCATCTTTCCCTTCACACACCATCCATCACGAGACACTCCATCCCCAAAGCGACCATTTCGTCAACACAAGTTTGACGTCGACAGCCTACCGTGCCTCCAAATCCATCGTCGCAGAACATCATCCACAAATCGACGCGACTTAACCACAATGGCGGACACTCAGAATTCCCAACTTCCTCCTGAGCGTCTTGACGCCTATCACGCCACCGAGCCTCAAGTCACCGGCAACAATGGCGCGACGTCCATACAATTCCATGACTCCTCCGCAGCAGTTGGTTCGTCCCCTCATCTTCCTTCTTCTATCTCTTCATCTTCCAATACCATGGTCGCAGCAGGAACTACAGGCCCGACCGAGCCCACTGCACCCAACACCACTACTACTACTCAGAGGACCACAGCGACTAAACCATCCATCACAGACCAACCCTCCTTGAGCAACGGCAGCGGTCATTCTTCTGACAACTCCAACAACGTTTCCCCCGGTCCTGGCAAGAAAGAGAAGCAGTCGCGTGTCTCTCGGTTCTTCATGTTCGGTGGCTCCAAGGACCGCAAAGATTCTCAAGAGCGTCGCTCCAGCTCCGTCCAGCGAAGGAAGAGCACGCAGAGCAGCCGTTCTAAGCGCGGCAGCATCTACAGCCAGAGCGCCTCTCGTCGCGGATCCATGAGCAGCCAGAAATGGGATCGTCGCCCTTCGGTTCCTGACCTCCAGAAAGTCAAGACTCCCCAGAGAGATCATTACGTCGGTCTGTGAGGGACACCACTCAACGAGCTCCACGATGGCTTTCGCGATCTACGATAATCGACGCATGGTGGATACAGTGACGCAGATGGTGGACTGAGGTGGTACTTGCACTTGTTCATACCCTTGACGATTGTTTTCCTTTTCGCGCTTGAGAGAGCTTCTATTTCTGCGATTTTTATTGTCGGCCCGTCACGCCTCTGGGGCCTGGACTTTCTACAACCGGGTGGATCGCGTTTTCGCACTTTGTCGACGACACGGCGGCGCCCATGCGCTGCTGTCAGTGGTGGAACTCCTCATGTCACATGATGACGGCCTAAAAGTGGGGATATGGGAAAACGGCATTTGCTCAAGGGCGATGCCGGTGGCAGGGAAAAGGATGGATGAGACAGGAAAAGACAATGAACTTCAATCATCATCTTCTTTGTTAGCTTTGTGAATAGGCTAGATTCCTCTCCTTTTCTCTGCGCTTCTCTTCTTCTGCGTCGATTCATTTGATGATGATTGATCCATCCGGTCGGTCGGCCGATTTGATAGTCTGAGTAATGCCCCCTTCAAGAAAGACATGGGTTGATAATTACATGTGATGTTTTCATCCTGAATTTCTGCCGCCACGAAGAGTGAATGGCTGAACTGGTGTTTGACAAAGCCGTTTACTGGCGCGTGTAGATTAACATTCAGCCACCACTGATGACGCCATCCATCCTCCCTCTCAAGCTGCCCCCACATGCTTGGAAGAAAAGCTTCATTCACCCCAATCTACAATCATAGATCTACAAATCACAGAAATCCGTGTCAAAAATCCGTTATTCATCCTCTTATTCAATTGATCTACGAAATAGTAGTCCTACTTCCTTCCATCACTTTCCCAGACCAATGGTCACTCTCCTTCTTGAAGTACCCTTACGGGACTTGCTCATCCCGAGTCCTGGCCAGGCCTAACAACGATCAGCATATGCGTCAGGTCACTCAGGTGGGTGATAAGGGGTTACCTCGGTTCGGTGGGGGCCAGACGCTTGCTTGGGTAAAGGTAGTGGTAGGGTATGACGTAGGATTGATGACCGAACAGACACACCGTACGGTGGTACGAAGCGTAGCAGTACCCCACAAATTTACAGTACGGAGTTACACCCCCTTTCTCCGCTCTTTTTGTTGCTTTGGTGTGTAAGCAACCTGTAAAGTACAGTAGCGAGTGAGGTGGAGCGATGGGTGGTGGGGATCGGCGAACTGGCGGAGAAAGCTAGTCGCACTGCTTGCTACCGCTGCTAGTGCGCAATGTGAGATGGATGAGGAAGGAGGGCGGGTGATACTTGCTGCAGCTATGATGGGGATTTGCACAATAGATAGGGCGGGAGAGAAGTCTGGAGAAAGGTGGACCCACTTGGCGTTTGGCGCAGCTGTTACTTTCCAGGGTGCTTTGCAATGATCATCATACCTTGTCCCGCTGGTGGTATCTGCAAGGGACGGCAGAGAATGGAGTGCTGGAAGAATAACGTCACTGCCTGCCGTGAGTGTCTCGTTCAAAATTGTGCGTTCCTGGTCTGCTCCTCATCTGCCAGTCTGTCTCAAGGAGCAAGTGAATGCCACTGTCACGCTTCGCTTTTCTTACCAACAGCAATACCACAGTAGCTCATGGACTGTGACCATAATCCGCGCTTTATCCTGCAAGGAAAGTGCTAATTTGCGTTTGTCTCGCTGTCCGCTGTTGATGATGACTCTCTCTGGTGCTGTGTGCGGGTCCGCCAGGTCTTGGGACTGCGATATGTCCAGCACGAAGATTATCACCGGCTTATGAGTGCCTTTGAATGAATAGCATGGTCGGCTCCCGATTTTTCCTTCCTTTTCGTTGTCCATGTACCTTGATATTCGTTATTGAATCTAAACGTGAAATAAGCCCCTGGCCCTCGCGCCCACGAGCGCAGAAGCTTAATTCTATTGTCTCCATCGTGCAGCATCCTTTCACATCCACCCCAACCCTCTCAGACCAACTTCCGATACCCTCACACACGCACCTCCTCCCACCTCGCCGCCTCAGGCGCGCGTTTACTCTCCATAGTGCACTGCCACAACAACCTCCTCTGTCCCTCCAAGTTCCCCGTGATGCTATGCCAGACACCTCGATTATGGAAGATGACCAAATCGCCCTCCTCCCAGGCATGCGCGTAGACGTGTTCCGGCCTTACAACCTTCTTCTGCAGCGAATGGCAGATCCGCCGCACCTCGGCCAGGTCCGAGATCGTCGTCACCTGGCCCGTGGCGGGGTCGGTCGTGTGCAGCGCGTACACGCAGCAGCCGAGGATTTGGAGATGCGGTCGCGAAGGGTGGTGGGGGTTGCGCCAGACCATCTGAGGAGGAGGTTGGGTTTAGTTTGGGGTGATTGATGAGAGTGCAATTGGCTGAAGGGGCGGGGGAACCAATGGAGGGATGGACAAGAGGAGGAAACATACCGGATGGCTCTGCACCTTGTCCCAGCTGAACTCCGCCAGCTCCTCGAGCTTCTTCTCATTCCCCACCTCCGCGATCGTGATCCCGTCGTCCGTCGCCTTGCAGTCGCGCATCCACTCATATACCCTGGGCGCGTACTGCACCGTCGTGTTCAGCGCAAACTGTTTCTCCTCGGGGCTCAGCAGCTCAAACGCTCGTGCGCCAGATACAACTATTCCCATAGGCAGTCAGCACACGCACCAGCATAAAAGACCACCAGCATAAATGAAAACACCGGAACAAACCAGCAAAGACTTACACGCCGTCGCCCCCGCATCCATCTCCAGCGCCGCGCCATCCTCAAACCTGACCACCTGCTTCGGCGCCCTTGGCGCCACGACGCAATGCAGCTGCGTGACCACACCGGGCAGGCGCTCATACAGCGGGGCGTCCATATGCCAGCGATAGAACCTCGTCTCCCCCCGCTCCAGCTGGGCCTCGGACAGCGGGCACGCATGGAACTCCTGCGCCGTGACGTGCTTCAGCTGCAGCGGCGGCAGGCCCTCGTAGTCGGTGAAGCGGCCCGCGCCGATGACCTGCACCTGTGGCGCGGTGGGTAGGCGGGCGCCGTAGTTCTGCGAGAGGATGTCCGCTGGGTTGGTGTTCTGCTTGGAGCCCCCGGAGTGCGTGGGTTTCATGTCCGGGTCGAAAAGAGAGGCGAGGAGGGGCAGGATGGTGGGGTCGAGGCCCTGTTGGGATTTGAAGACCAGGATGGAGTGTGTGAAGAGCGCGCTTTGGAGAAGGGAGATGTCGGAGGTGGAGAAGGTGGATGGGTGGGGGATGAGTGTGCTGTTGTTGAGATGCACAGTGGCGCCTAGGGAGCTGTCCTTGCGCAGGTGAGTCGGTAGCGGCCGGATGGTGAAGAGAGGAGAGGAAGGATCTGTTGCGGAGGGCATGGTGGGCGATGCTGAGGACAGAATATGCGTTGTGGATGCTGATGGACAGAAGACAGCATCGGGGCTGACGGCAGGTGGATTATAATCTGGTGTTGCACATCTTACATTTGGGGGTCTGCATCTTTATCTCTGGGCGGGAGCGGACGCTTATCAGTAGCATGGCGGGGCGAGCAACAACCGGGCCGAACGAGGGATAGATAAGGCTGATGTCTATCAGCTGTGGTCAACATCACAGTCACTGGTCCCTGATGCCTCCTAGAACACTTACCTCGACCGTCTCTACCTTGACCGTCTGTTACTCCCTCTGCAATCCTTACACATAAATCCCATCATGTCCTCCGCGACTCCAGCCGCCTACATCCCCACGGTGGACATCTCGCCCTTCTTCAGCTCCTCCCCTCCCACAACGCCCGACCTGACACCCACGCCGACCAAGACCGCAGTCCTCGACCGGATCCGCACCGCATGTCTCGACTGCGGCTTCTTCCTCATCACGGGACACCCTATCGCCAAGAGCCTGCAACAGGACGTCCTCAGGCACGCCGCGGCCTTCTTCGCCCTCCCGCTCGCGGACAAAGTTCAGCTCGACGAAAGCAAGTCCTATGGGCGCAGCCATCGCGGATATCAAATCCTCGGTGGCGAGGGGAATCGGCCTGGTAAAGGTCCGGATTTGAAAGAAGTATGCCAACCTACCACGTTCTCCCTCGACGCCATAATCGGATTGTTTAAAGTTTGACATCTGACAAGCGCAGGCCTTCCAAATCGGTCGCCACCGCCCAATCTCACACCCACACGTCGCCGCGCAACGCATGCTCGTGGGGCCCAACCAATGGCCCTCTCCAGCCGCTCTGCCGGGGTTCAAGGAGACCATGGAAGTCTACTTCGAGCAGGTGCGCGAGCTGTCCATCTTCATCCTGAAACTGCTGGCGCAGACGCTGGACCTGGATTTCGAGCGCGCGTTTGCGGGCTTTACGGATCAGGAGTCGGATCTGAGCGCGGTCCGCTTGCTGCATTATCCGCCCATGCCCAGGGAGAAAGTCGAGCAGGGGTTGATGGGCACGGGGGCGCATACGGATTTGTGAGTGGCGTCTTTCTGAGCTGATATACCCTCCGTTTGGCTAGGGGTGAGATGTTGGGAACGGAGGTGCTGATGTGCCTGAATAGTGGTGCGGTGACGCTGCTCCTTACAGATGACGTCTCCGGTCTGCAAGTCTTCAATGGCAACACCTGGACCGACGTGGTCCCCAATCCAGACGCATATGTACGTTCCCCACCTCCTCCCTCACGAAACCGCAAAGCCTTCTGACCTCCCCCTCCCCGCAGATCGTCAATCTCGGCGACATGTTCACACGCTTCACCGGCGGGCTGTACAAATCCTCGCTGCACCGCGTCATCAACACCTCCTCCAAAGACCGGTACAGCGTGCCGTACTTTTATGACGGTGCTCTTGATACGGTTCTGAAACCGCTGATTGATGTCCAGCAGATCGATAAGGAGCGTACGGTTGAGGAGTATATGGAGATGAAGTTCCGTGAGCAGAGGGAGAGAGGCGTTTATGGCGGTGGTGGTGGAGATGTGGCTGTGGCTGCGGGCGTGCATTGAAGGGGTGGACTGGGGCATGTGCAGGTGTTGAGATTGGGTCTGGCCTTTGTTGTGTTAGAGGTGGTGTTACGTGGTTTGGCCCAGGGGACAAGCACGATTCTTGCGCACTATTTATCCAGAATATCGAATTTTGATCAACTTCATCATGGCCTGTTGGTCCGGAGAACCATGGTCTGGCTGTAAGCCTGTAACGTGTAGGGTGTAGGTCAGACTGTGTAATCTTGAGAACCCTGACCATTGTGGATAATTAAATATTGCTTTTGAAGCAATAAGAATATGCGGCAGTCCATACATATGCTCCAGTGTGTTGCGTGCTGTGACCTTTGTCCATGATAGATATTTGTAGCATCAGAAATCCCCATCCCTGCAAACGCCAATTCAAATACGAAGGTCAGACGAGACAGCACGCCTTAGCCTATCACAATTTCAAAACCGCCCTTTCAACAACCTTCTCCACCTCCCTGCATCGGCCTTGCCCATCCGCTGCAACGGTCTCAATTGGGTAGCTGTCTCATCCAAAACAGTCAACGCCAAGTGCTCATCTCATCAACGGTCCAAACTTTAACTGAGCCCTTCGTCGACAGCGCCGAGGCACCCACCTCATTCTTCGACGTGCGCCTAACACGCCTAACACGCCTAACAGTCATTATGGGCGAAGATCAACGTGACGGTTATCTCGGCATTCTTTTCCTGGCGCCCTCCCCCCTTGTTATGGCACGAACGCCCTGCCGACGACCGGCCCGCTCGCCCGTCGTTCTTGACAGCTGCGGCGTGGCTCCTTTACACACCACCACCACCATGCACCGCCTCGTGCCTGAAAGAGGCGCCCCGACCGCGGGAAAATCAGCCGTGGTGACCCCACCTTCGTCATCGCTGAAGTTCGTTGTTTTGCGATAATTTCAGACCTGAGTTTTCTAGCATATTCATTTGGTTTTTTCGTGCCTGCGTTTGGGTTCATAAAGTTCTTGGGGGCTTGTGGTATCGTCTGGTATTATCCACGCGTTGCTCTAAGCATACCACACCATCGCGACCGGCATCATGGCGAGCGAGCAGCCCACGCCGTCGGCCGGCCCCACTCATGCGGAGCCATCCGCCGAGTCCTCAAACCCAAACGTCGAAACCGGGCCTGTGGCAGGTGGTCATCAGTTCGCGAACGTGTCTGGCGATGACGGCGTTTCAGTTGATGCAAGTCCATTCCCACCGACCTCTTCAGCTCCTCAACGGGTCTTGCTACTGTTGTGTGATTGTTGTGGCCTGGGATGTCAATGCTAATGCCCGGTTTCTTTGTGTATAGGTCAGTTCCCCCGAAAACAGCGACTACTACAGTGATGCGGGCTCGGATTTTACGAGTTTGTCCAGCGGCGCGGTGGATTATACATATGAGAATGGCAGGAGGTGAGCGAAGCCCTCGCTGAAGTTATGAATAATGCTCACGGAAGAGGATAGATACCACGCTTATAGTCGGGTGAGTTGATGCGGTTCAAAGCTGTTTTGAGGTTGCTGAAAGCTCATTGACCGTGCGATAGGGCAAATATGTGTACGCTGTTCAATTATCGGCAATGAAACGAGGCATGTTCGAGCTGACAAGGGCAGGCTCCCAAACGACGAGGAAGAGAAAGACCGGCTGGACCTCGTGAGCTCCATTGATCCACCGATTTCTGTCATGCATTGACGAGCGTGCCATCGCAGGTGCACCACATGTATACTCACCATACCACAGCTTGCTGACCGAACAGTATTGCTGACTGACTACTTGCAGCTTCAAGCTCATTCTCTCCGGAGAATGTCACCTTGCCCCTCTCAGTAACCCGCAGAGAATCCTCGACATGGGCACAGGGACAGGCATCTGGGCATTAGATATCGCAGAGTATGTACTCTGTTGTTTCCAAGTTGTTCGAGTCATGTCTATTGACTATGAATCACGCAGCATGTATCCTTCTGCTCAAGTGACCGGGACGGACCTCTCGCCTATACAACCACGTTTCGTCGCCCCGAACGTGGAATTCCTGGTTGATGACTTCGAGCAAGACTGGGTGTTTGGAAAGAAGTTCGATTACATACACGGTCGAACTCTGCTAGGGTCGGTATTGTAGGAGGATGTAAAGAGGAGTCCCAGTGCTAATGAGTTCATGTAGATCAGTGAAGGACTGGCCAGAGCTCTTCTCGAAGGCTTACAAGTACGTCATCTGAATCTGAGTGATGAGGCTCTCTAATTTCTCGACTATTTAGCCACCTAGAACCTGGAGGATGGGTAGAAATGCAGGAAGGTAAGCTACCCGCTCATCGCCGTCGTCGAGCCCGGAGTAATGAAACCTCAACAGCCCCCATTTGGTGCTGGAGCGACGACGGATCTCTCAAGCCCGACTCAGCACTTGTCCAATTGTGAGTTCCCTACATCCCGACCGCCTGCCAACCAACGCCCAATGCCCCAATCCAGCTAACCCAGCGCAGCCTCCAAATCCTCAACGAAGAATCCTCCAAAATCGGGCGTAGCATGACCGTGGCCGACAAACTCGCAGGATGGATGCGCGACGCAGGCTTCACCTCGGTCACAGAAAAACAATACTTCATCCCGTGGGGCACATGGCCTAGGGACAAGCGGCTGAAGAACATCGGCATGTACCAGTACCACAACGTGCTGGACAGCATCGATGCGTATGGCCTGGCGCTGCTCACCCGTGGCCGAGGGTATACTGAGGATGAGGCGGGGATTTTCATTGCGCTGGTTAAGGAGCAGTTTAAGAGTAAGGGATTGCATGTTTATGGCATCATGTGAGTTTGTCGTGGCTTTTCTTTTCTTTGTTTCTTGGGGTACGTGTTATGGAGGAGGGGGAGCAGTGCTGACTAGGGGGATAGATATGATGTTTATGGACAGAAACCGATGGCTTCGACGGAGGGCCCGACATGATGGAGCGGGATCTCTTTGTGGGGTTTGAGCAGGACGGCGATGGAGAGTAATTCTGCACTGCGGACACGACGTAATGACATGGCATTAATCATGGGATCTGGCACGTATGCCTTGAGAGACTCGGAACATGGAGAGACGAATCATGAACAGTCGCGCAACTGAGAATTGGCAAGTTGAGCAGTTGAGCAAGCGTGGCATTATGCGAACCTGATGGCAAGTCGCATGCATGGAATTCCTTTTCTTTCAGCATTTTGAGCAGCATCACCTTGGTCGATCATAATTCCCATGAGACACGGCCCTAAGGGGGACGGATAATGATAGCACAATATGAGCACTGCTAAAGTTTCTCTATGACCTCGATCTTCACTATCTGTCTGCCTTGCACAAGTCTCGCCCAATTGTTCTTCCTCCCTTAGCCCCCAAACGGGCAACAAGGAGTAGGGACCCATATCTTCTCCCACATGCCACACCCCTCAAGAAGCCCAGCCGATCCTAAGCAGGAAGGTACGATGACTACAGCCCGCTAAGCCGGCGCCGTCTCTCGGTTTATTGACTTCCGGACCACGCTTCGGCTTGTTCCCGCTCTCCCGCGCACCAATGATCGTTGATTATATTGCTTTACGAGCGCATTGGAGCTCGTGGGAGGTGGATGCCGCGCAAAGCGAGCTCTCCGTGCAAATGCTGACCTGCAAGGTATTGTTCGTCCAAGCCTGTACTGAACACCCCTGAAGCTCTAGTTATTCTTCTGCGGGTAATGCGTATCCCGCTTCACAGCAGCGGATAACAGGCACCACCCAAGTCAGGACCCAGCACGCTGGGACACCGTCGTCTCATCTTCACCCTTACTGCTCCCTTTTCCGCTCGCCCTACAATTCCCAACCTTCCGGGACTGGGGAAGCTCTGTTCTGTTTTTGAGCCTTGTTTTACGTTGCACCCGGGACCCCACGCAGCACACTAGAACTGTGCACGTCCATTCCGTCCAATTGCCGTTGTCAATTGACTTTCCCCGCCCCGCAATGGCGGTTTCACAATGGGGCCCGCTCCCGCTCCCGGTCTCTGTGCCACTAACACTCCCGTCGATCTCGTTGCTATTCCTGCTGCTATGTGTCACCTACATCTCCACACGCGCCTTCTACCGGCTGTACCTGCATCCGCTTGCCGGGTTCCCGGGCCCGCGGCGGGCCGCGCTGTCGAACTACTATGAGTTCTACTACAACACGGTCAAAGACGGCGGTGGTCAGTGGATATGGAGGGTGCGCGAGATGCACCGGGAATATGGTACTGTACCGTAGCTTTTCTTTCTATACAAAAGAGGCAGATATGTCGAGGGTCTCATGTCGGAAAACCAATTGATGTTGACGCCGTGTCTTCCTCGCAGGCCCGATCGTTCGCATCACGCCGGACGAACTGCACATCGCGGACCCGGCATTCTACGACGAGATCTACGCCTCCTCCACACGGCCACGGGAGAAATACTGGCGCTTCGTAGCGCATTTCGGTGCGCCAACCAGCATGGTCGCGACAGTCGACCACGAGCACCACCGGTTGCGGCGGGGGATCCTCAATCCCTTCTTCAGCAAGCGCAGCGTTTCCTCACTCGAATCCGTGATCCACTCCAAAGCCGCGCAGCTATGCAGCCGTCTGTCTTCGCTCGCGGGCACGGGCGCAGTGGTGCGGCTGGACGTGGCGTTCACGGCGCTGACGATGGACGTCATCACGCACTACTGCTACGGCGCCAGCTACGGGTACCTGGCCGAGCCGGACTTCAAGGAGAGCTGGAAGACGGGCGTGCTGGAGGCTAGCGCGAATGGAGCTACCCTCCGCCAGTGGCCCTGGCTGCTGCCCGTCTTTCGCGCGCTGCCGCCGTGGTTGCTGAAGAAGATCGATCGGAATGCTGGTGTATTGCTGGAGATCCAGCATATGGTCCGCAAGCAGAGCGAGGAGAGCATCGCCGCGATGCAGCAGCAGCAGCAGCTGGAAACCAACAGCAACCCAGCTGTTTCGTCCGACCTGGCGGCGGCAGGGAAAAGGCGTGAGACCATCTTCGACGCGCTCCTTCACAACGACCTCCCGCCCGCCGAGAAGACCATGGCCCGCCTGCAGGACGAGGGCCAGCTGCTGCTCGGCGCCGGCAGCGAGACGACAGCCAAGACGCTGACGGTGCTGAGCTTCCACGTGCTGCGGCAGCCGGCACTGCTTGCGCGGCTTCGCGCCGAGCTGGCAACGGTCATGCCCAGCCCAACCAGCGTGCCGGCGTGGTCCGCGCTGGAGCAGCTGCCGTTCCTCTCCGCGGTCATCGCGGAGGGATTGCGCCTCTCGCATGGTGTCGTGACAAGACTGCCGCGCGTCGCGCCCGCGGAGACGCTGCGGTATCGTGATGAGAGTAGAGGGGGGAAGGAGTGGGTTATTCCGAAGGGGGTGAGTCCTTTCTTTGCTCTGCCAGCTTTGCCTTTTTCCCCGTTCTTGTTCATTTGGCCTTGGAACCCTATTCTCTGACCCGTGCTTTCTTCCTTGATACGTATAGACGCCCGTTTCGACAGCCTCGTACTTCATCCACATGGATGCCTCCATCTTCCCGGATCCGCACGCATTCAACCCCTCGCGCTGGCTTGACGAAGAGGGACGCCTGCACCGCCGCCTCGATCGCTACCTGGTCGCTTTCACCAGGGGCAGTCGGGCGTGTTTGGGTATCAAGTATGTGGTTCCCGTTCCCCTTGTTTCCTCTCCCCTCGAACAAAACATCTTCTCTGCTCCCTTTACGCTGGCTTTTCCACCCTTTCCATCAACACACCCGGCATATTCAAGCCTGGTTGCGCGTGTGCGAGATATGGATAAGTCAGCTAATCTTGGATTCCGTTTCTCATATCCCTAGTCTCGCATACGCAGAACTATATCTCACCGTGGCGGCGGTATTTCGGCGCTTCGATCTGCAGCTATTCGAGACGGACGAGGGTGACGTGGAGGTCGAAAGGGACTTTTTCTTTGGATGGGGCAAGGACGGGAGTTTGGGCGTGAGGGCGACGGTGGAGGGCGTGGTTGGGAGTTGAGTGGAGACAGTTGGGCAAGAGATGAGGGGTTGAGAGGGGGTGGACTTGGAGGATGAGGACAGTGAGGTGGAGAAAGCGAAGTTTTGTTGAGAGTGATTGGATATATGCGTGCAGGAAGGATAGGGTATGGTAGGAGATGTAGTGATGTAAGGTACACCGCGGGGTGTGGTTGTTGGCTAGTACTGGATGGTTATTATACATCCTGCGTTGGATGAAGTTGTTGTATGGCAAATATCCTTCCTGCTGGGGCCTTTTGGTAATGGGTTTCGAAGTTATCTCAGCGCTCCGCTCTTGTAATTGATACAAAACAACGGGGCGCAGAGCTTGCGTACCTTGTCTTGCCAACGGGAAGTCGCATTCTGCCTCCATCGGGCCGAAGCTCCAACAAAAGACTTGCGCGAGACATCTGTACAATGGACATTATTTTCTCTGATATAGGATTTACAAAAGTATGAATCACTGTCATTCGACATATTATCGTCTAGCCGTGAATTTACCTATTTTCATGTCTCTGATCATTTGTTGTCCGTCTCGCTCCAGTTTCTCCGGCCAGTATGACTCCATACAGAGACAGCTGGAAAGCGCCATGCGCTTTCCTATTTCGGGACGCTCGGCCCGTTTGCGGAGACGTCGATATCTCTTTCTCTCCCGTCACACTCGCAGCACCTCCTCTTACGCAACGCTCTCGCACCGAACTGAGTGCTTAGTAGTAGTTTCTCAAACGAGCGAGGGTCTCATGCAAGCCACCCGTCATGGCGGATTCAGGAACGGACCGAGAAAGCGGGTCGACTAAGCGCGCGCGTTTGGCTTGCACGGAATGCCGGCAGGCAAAGGTACGTTGCACCAAAGATCGCTTCGCCCTCTAGATCTTCCATCATCATCTTGAGTGGATATTTGTGCTCACAGACTGAATAGTTGCGATGTGATGCTCCAAAGAATCCCTGTTCGCGATGTGAGAGGATGGGTCTGAAGTGCGAAACCGTGGTTGGTTATAAGCGTGTAGAGAAGAAGCGGTATGGTTCGGGCCGGTCGGCTCGTCATCATCATCACATGCGATCTTGTTCTGACACGTTCCAAGGAAACTGGATGAGCTCGAAAAGCAAGTCCAGCAGCTCCGATCCGCTGTTGATCAGGGCAGAGCGTTCCCGCAGGATGTCATCCCCGGCGGTGCGGGGCTATCTACAGTTCCGCCTTATCAGAGGACTCCGAGCCTGTACGGGAAGCAGACTCCTTCGTATCGAGGATCCAGTATCATCCTAGGAGATGAGATGCAATCGCCAACGCCACCTCTCGCGAGGACCAATGGGACAGCGCCTTTACACACTGCTGCTGAGCCTGCTCCACCACTGGTTCCTGTTGTCGACCCGGCCGTCCAATATCAGGAAAATTCTGAAAGCAGGCCATCTGCTGCTACTTCTCGCAGCATTGACGGCATTGAGTTGATGCCTAATTTAATCGACGAATTATTTTACACGTAGGTACATTTCCATGTGATCGCCCTGTAAAGTTGCTTACCAGATATAGTTATTTTCAACACTGCCATCAGTTCCTTCCTTTCCTCGACAAGTCTCGCTCTCCAGATCAATACTACGAGTCCTCACCGCTCCTCTTCTGGGTCATTGTGGCCGTCAGCTCGCGCACATATGAGGCCGATCCGGCTCTATGTAATAGACTATATGACTCCACGATGAAGCTCGCTTTCAACACTATCACTCTGCCTCCGCTTTCTCTTCCAAGCGTTCAAGCAATTGCACTGATTTGCACATGGCCGCCACTACGGACGTCGACGTGGCAGGATCCTTCTGAATTGCTGAGCGGCCTGGCAGTCACTGCGGCCCTGCACCTAGGACTGCACCGCCCGGGGGATGTACTGGCGTTTACGCGCAT
This sequence comes from Symbiotaphrina buchneri, assembly GCA_001599915.1. Classification (NCBI taxonomy): domain Eukaryota; kingdom Fungi; phylum Ascomycota; order Symbiotaphrinales; family Symbiotaphrinaceae; genus Symbiotaphrina; species Symbiotaphrina buchneri. The sequence continues at coordinate 19,558 of BCIG01000022.1, forward strand.
GCGTCCGGATATCGAGCTTAGGTTGAATCTCAGCGAAGTGGAGAGATGCGAGAGACTGAAGACATGGGCCGCCTGCAACATTGTTGCTCAAAGGTGAGTCTGATTCCCATGGCCTTGGTCTCAGCTTGGTTGACAGGTATGCAGAATTAGCATCGAACGTGGCTATCCACCCACATCCACCCTCTTTGACTGGACCATTGACCGTGCCTGCGAGTCCGGAACAGGCTATTATATCCCCGAGGATCTAAGACAGCATTTGATTGTCCATCGATTCATCAATCGCGTTGCGCACGCGATGTCGAGCAACCGAGCTGACTACCTTGGTTTGCCTTCGGAGAACGAGCGCGAAACACTTATCAAGGTACTGGAGGATGACATAGATATCATCGAGGGGCAGATTGGAAAACAGGCTACTCGTAAGTATTCCCTCCATACCTTACACCTGCGAGCGGCCCTCAACATGTAGCTGACTACCTATTGAAGCCTCCGGCCAGCTAGATCTCCTTTTCGCTCGTCTCTTTCTCCACTGTTTCGCCTTCTTCCCTTCGAGCCTACCTTCGCGTCAAACCGGCATCCTAAAAGCATACGCCAACGCCACGACACTCATGTCCCGAGCCATCGGCTTCGAGACCTCTACCCGCCTACTACATCACGGATGCGACTTCGTTCTGCGGCAACTCCTCGTATGCGGCTCGGTACTTTTCAAAGTCCTGACCTCTTCTCTCTCACGCTACATCGACATCGAGGCCGGCAAGGCGCTATTCAACACCACGACATTCGCCATGCGCTGCATGAGCGTGCAAGCCGAGGACCTGCCCTCCCGCGGGGCGGATATGCTCGCCTGCGTATGGAGGACGTATTTCAGCTTTGACGGCGTCCCGCAGCAGCCGCAGTGGCGGACGCAGTTGCAGCAGCAGGATGATGCGGGGTTGTTTATTAAGAGTCGTGGTGGGGCGAGTGTGATGTATGATTGCATGTGGCTGTGGAGAGAGGAGAGGGCGAAGAGCGATAAGACTGGCAACAAGGGTGGAAAGGCCTCGACGTCGAAGGAGGCTCCTGTGGAGGAAGTGACCGTGGACCAGCAGGTCTGGCCGGGGTTTGATGATACATCGTGGCTTTGGGACTTTGATCTGCCGCAAGAGCTTTTCGGAGAGCCAAGTACAACAACATGATGTTAAGGCTCAATTCCTGTCCCTCTTCTGCAACTGCGTTCCTGTATATGTTTAGATGGCACTCGTTGTTCTATGATTGGAATTCCCATGGAGGAAGTTGGAGTGGGTACGGAACGTGGTGTTTGGCGGCAGCTATATCAACGCAGACGTGAAGAAGAGAGTATTATGCAGAGCTAACAACTCGTGATATTATATTCGAGCTTTGCTGATGCCGTATATATAGGTCACTGGAGGGATGTGGACTCTGGGGCTTCATGTGATGATTGGCTTATGCTATCGTTGATAAGTCTTAACGGGAAGGCGGTTTACAGAGCTTGCATAAAGAGTCCAAGTCAAATGATAAGGTATCTGAGGGCAAACACTTGATCATCTCAAAACGGAATGTACACAAAGGAGTTTGATGGAACGATTGTCTCCGATGTTCAATCTTATCTATTTCGATCTATTCTGGATGTCATTAAGTCCGTCTACCTCAGATATCTGGTCTACCTCGCCTGCTCTTCGTGCGTATTTATAATCCAGTCCACCAAGCGCAGTAAATCTTCCTTCCGTCTAGGCATCTCATGGCCACCCGCCACATCCAACACTGTTGCCGTCGTCTTGTCACAATACCCTATCTGCACATCCTTGTTCTGCTGCACGAAAGCATCATCTTCGCCATGCACATGCACCGTGGGCACTTGCACAACACCATCCACATACTGCAACCACCGCTCATCCGCCGCCGATATCCTCTCCTGCAAACCCTCCGTCAACGGTATCGGCGGCCGCGAGCCACCCACCAAAACTGCGAATTTATATCCGGCTGACTTCTCTCCTCGCTGCACACGTGCCTGATCCCGCAGCAACAAGCCCAGCGCAACCATCGTCCCCTGGGAGAACCCTAGGACGCCTACAAAGGGGCCTTCGTTCAGCTCGACGCGGTCGAGCAACTTGATCGTGTCCTCGAGGCCGTAGGGCTTCTTGGTCGCCTCGTCGACCTTGACCCACATGTAGTAGGGCCCGACCGACTCGAAGACGGGTAGCACGCCCGGTCCCGGCGCGGATTCTAGCGGCGCAGTTACAAAGACAAAGCGGAAGCGATCCCGGAGGTGATGCCGCAGTTGGATGGTTTGCAGCTGGAAGATGAGCGCAGAGGTGCCCCCGCCATGGAGGCAGAGGATTGCGGGGAGGTGGGCCGTTGAGGGGTCATCGGACATGTTGGCTTACGGAGTGGCGTATTTGGGAATGTGCTCCTTGATACCCTTGGAAGGGGGATACAAGCCAAGGTCGGGATGATTGCTACTCTCTAGCTGTCGTGGTGCCTATCATTTTGGAAGGCTGATTTCGTTCGTCCGATTTCCGCCCCCAACAGTCGACATTTCAGTTTAGCGCGCAACTGGCCACGTTGGCGGAAATCAGCATCTTTCACGTGATGTCCTTTCTCCTCCACCGCCAATTACAGAGAACAAGGGAAACATTCCCTCTGAAAGAGAATGATCTTGATTGGCTCTTCGATGCAGCAATCCGCCGTTACTCGACCTCATGGTCTTGTGAGAGGCAAAGCATCGCCCCAGCCAATCATCTAGTTTCCGCGCTGCACATTCCCCGCCCGCGGCAATTAGGACACAAACAAAAGCAAGATGGCGATCGTTCTGGCTCTCTGCTCCGGCTAAAGTTCCAGAAGAGTCAAGATGAAGCGGATGTACCACCAAACCCGTCGCGTCATACAAACGACCATGTATGACAGTTGCCCGAGCAAACCCAAGGATATATCAATTGATCGACGTAAGGAATCGTCAGATCATACCCAGAATGTTCTTTACGGGCTCGGCGGCTCTCTCGGACTCTCAAAGAAAACATCATCAATATGCAACGATCCGGAGATATGCCTCCCTTTGCATCGATCCTCATCGAGAACGGAATGCATATCAATGACTCCTTGAACAACGTACGTCCGGGCCTGTAGGAAGCCATGCCGACCGACACCGAGTGCCGGGGAAGCTCCTTCAGCCTCCCCCGTGGCATCCACAACGATGCAGTAACCCATCACGAATCATGTACGGTCCTGCAACCTCTTCTCTTTTGTCTTCTTACATCGACGCCCAAAGACCATCGGTGGGCGGCCACTGGTCGCCTCGAGATGGCGACAGCCAATAAGGACAAACGAAGGCAGCATGAGTGCGATGCAAGGTGCCCGTGCCATTTCAATGTTCCGCTTCCGCTGGCTACGTTACACACACATACAGAACTGATCCATCACCCCTGTAGATCAGATCTGACGCATCAGAGTGGTTTGGATTCGGCTCAGATCCGATCGTCCAGCGGACAGCATCGACCAAGAGAGCAGCAAGCCACCTGCGTCCGTTTTGGGACATGTGGCGCTTCTGGCAGGACCAGCTGAAAAGCCAATTGGACGTCGAGGCCCCAACAGCCCCAAAGAGGCCCCAACAGCCCCAAAGAGGCTGAATCCACCAAGCTCTTCCGAGGAAGCCGATGCGAGCGAGCACGCCTCTCGCTGTCCTGGGCCAAGCTGGAGCGTACCAAAATAACATCAGTCTAATGCGCTCCAAGTAAGGTGGGGTCTGTGGACGTCTTCTGGCTGCCTGTTTCGAAGCCGCAAAACTTTGTGGACCTGAACTAACCCCGTCTCAGCGCTCGAATGTTCCTTCCCCAGGGGACAAGCGCAGAGTCAATGGGGGAATGTGGCTTACGCCATGGAATGCCTCGTTAGCCCTATGACCGGAAAAAAAAAGAAATCGACCCAGCAACCGGGCCAAGTGCAGCACGCGCCCCCCAGGTCATCGCTTTGACGATTTGAACAGGTGCCACGGACCATTATTTGACTGCAGAGAACCTTACGTGGCTGGCTTATTTACCCAGCTTTCAACAGGTCTCCTTGGCTGTCGCTTTTGATGGCTGCAGATGTAACGTTGTCAATGTCAAGTCTCCACATTTGTGTGATTTTGGATGGTTTGATGTTGGGGAAGCCCAGCTCAAGCCCAAAGCCGCCTGATGCTGAGGTGCGATGTCTTTATGCGACCTGTAAGACTTAAATAGGCCCTTTCATTCCTTCCAGTTTGCATTGTTTCTTCAGCAAGAGCATTTGTATATCGCCGTCGAAATAATTGGTGCTCGTGTCGTTGCTTCCTTCCTATCTTGCGTCACTTGCTCCACCTTCCTCTGCATCCAGCCTCAACCTCTCACACAATGTCTCCTGACCTCGCCCCGGCAGGATGCATCCCGTCTCGCGACGACGCACAAGACTACCGATTCCTGGATCTGGAGAAGGGCTTGCAGCACAAACCTCGTTGTCAAACACCAAACTCGTGCTCGTCCTCCGAGACATTGGTAAAGCCCCCAGCTGCCGCACTTGCAGGAACCTCGTGGCACCTGCATCCGGTGGATACGCACGATACCATATCCACCACCTCTACGCTCGATAGTCTACATCTCTCTCCGCGGAGAGAAGACTGTCCGCTCGGACCAAAGCATGGTTCCCGAGCCTCCCGTTTCGTCCGACGGACCCTCTTCTCCCTCTATCGACGGCTGTTCTGCTTCGCATTCTTCGCCAACCTGATTGTTTGCATAATCCTATTATGCATCCCGGGCGACCGGAAAGGCTTCACAGCACCGAACCTGGCAACCGCAACCTCGGCCAACCTCATGGCCGCGATTGTCTTCCGGAATGAGCATGTGGTGAACTTGCTATTCGCCATCTGCACATCCATCCCTGTCTCATCGCCCCTCTGGATCCGACGGATCGCCGCCAAGGTCTACGAATACGGCGGCCTCCACAGCGGCTGCGCCGTGGCAGCCGTCTGCTGGTACATATTCTTCACCGCCGTGGTGACGCGCGACTTCATCATCGGCGTCCCGATGGTGCGGGCCGACCCCGCGGTGTTCGCCATCACCTACATCATCCTGGCGCTGCTCCTGTGCATCGTCGCCGTCGCGCATCCCCGGCTGCGTGTGCTAGCCCACGACTACTTCGAAGCCATCCACCGGTTCGCCGGCTGGAGCGTCGTCGCCCTCTTCTGGGCCTTCACCATCCTCGTCGCGCGGTCCGTCGCACACAGCTCGCACCGGCCGCTGGGGCTGCAACTCATCCGCACGCCCGACTTCTGGATGCTGATCACCATCACCTGCTTCCTGATCTACCCGTGGGCGCGCCTGCGCCGCGCCGCCGTCTCGCAGGAACACCTCTCGTCGCACGTCACGCGACTGCACTTCGGCTACGCAGCCATGCGGCCGTTCGTCACGCTGCGCATCTCCACCTCGCCGCTGACCGAGTGGCACTCGTTCGCCACCATCCCATCCCCGGACCCGGCCACCAAGGGCTTCTCCCTCGTCGTCTCCAACGCCGGCGACTGGACGCGCCGCATCATCGCCGCCGCGCCGCCAACAACGCACTTCTACATCCGCGGCACGCCGACCGAGGGCGTGCTCCGCTCGGCGCTGCTCTTCCGCCGCATCGTGCTCGTCACGACAGGCTCCGGTATCGGGCCGTGCCTCAGCCTGCTCATTGGCGCGCCGCAGATCCCTGCCCGAGTCCTCTGGAGCACCCCCGCGCCGCTGGAGACGTACGGCAAGGACGTCGTCGAAACCGTGCTGAAGGGCGATCGCGACGCTGTCATTGTCGATACCCGCAAGCAGGGCCGCCCGGATATGGTCGCGCTGACGTGGCGCCTTGTCCAGGAGAGTGGTGCTGAGGCGGTGTTCTGTATTAGTAACCCGAAGGTTACCCGCAAGGTGGTTTATGCCATGGAGACGCGGGGCGTGCCTGCCTTTGGACCTATCTTTGACTCGTGAGGAAGCTTGAGAGTAGACATGTGTGTTAAGAGTTTGAGGTCCGCTGTACGAATGGCTTGCTTTTCTTTGTGGTTCCACAGCATGGGATAGGTATTCTAGAACCCGGAGGTCTTGGCTCTTTGCTTTGTCGTCCTATTTGATATCCCGGCTTAGTCCCGTTGTTTTGTCACGTCTTACTTATGCATGCTGTCTATTGTCGTCTTGGACATCTCTTTATCAAAACTAGGGTGAGGTTGCACTTGTTTTACGAGTGGGGCATGGTCATCTCGAGCATATTATACCAGCTGGCTAATGGGGCATTTATTTACTTTTTGCATTCAAAATGGGATGGTCGGGTGGTCGCTCGTTGGGCATTGTTTGGTGATTTTCTATATATCCTGGGACGGTGGGCATTAATGCAGAATTTCGATCAATTGACATTCTTATGAAATCAAACTATAATATGCCTTTCGTGGGGTAACTTACTCTGAACCTAGCCTTGCAACTATCAGACTCCCAAGTCTAGTCCCATATGTCCTAAAACGTGAACCTTGAATAACTTTTGATTTAGTAAGTTGTAGATATCTACTCAAATATTCGTCAAAATTCCACCAACAGAAGACATACAATCTAATGACATCTCTCCTTACATTCCTTCTTCATCTGGCATACACCGATCCCGCCGCCACCAAAGCAGCCGGTTATGGAGCTGGATGAGGCCGCACTGGCGGATAATGAGGAACAGGCGGAGGAAGATGGTGCGGGGCTCGGGTAACGTATGGAAATGGTCCCACGGGTGCCAGCGTCGCAGGCGGTATCTCCTTAGGCCGCACGGAGGAAGACGTCTCGAGGTGCTGCTTACGCTGATCATGCTCTGAACGCTGCCTGTATCTCTTTACAAGCGTTGTAGGAACAGTTGCAGGCGTGATGGCAGTGAGATTCAATGAAGGGATGGATGTCGGCGTTGGCGTCTCCGTTACGACCACTGTCGTGTATTCCGTGACGGTTGCGATGCCGCCGGAGTGATTGGTAGCGGTGCCATTGGTAGGAAGCGGTCGAAGAGGCGGGTAAGCCGTGCCGTTCCCTCCAGCTGTCCCAGCCGTGCCGTTAGGGCCGACTCCAGGCGTCAGGGGACGAGGAAGTGTGTCATTGCCAGCTGTGCTGTTACCAAGCGGGTACGGCGGTGTGAGCGTCGTATTCCCGCCCGCAGTCGCATTGCTTGGTTGAAGAGTATAGACATCAATCTCATTGATGAGCCAAAACGCATCCTTGAACGCAGCGGGGCTATTCTGAACAAACGCCTCGCACGTCGCAGCTTTGCTCGCGCAACTGCTTGTGCCCCAAACCGCGCCAGCCCAGTCTCCGCAGAAAGTCGTGTCTATTACAATCTGCTGGTCTGTGAAGTGCTGGCTGAAATCACAAGCTCCAGCAAAGAGTGCGGTGGGCGGACCCCAGCCGGTTGGGTGTGGGGAATCGCTGGTGATATCTGCGGGTATAGCATTGCGAGGGAAGAACCAGATCTTGATGCTCTCGGCGGTGAGCTCCGTTGTGAACACGCCGCCGCCTTGCGTGTTGAAGGCAGTGCCGAAAGAGGAAGCGCTCGGGTCCGTGAATTGGCATCCTGCGTTCTTGTCTTGGTTGGCGGCGTCGATATAGCAATTTTGGTTTCCGAGAAGACCAGTGGCTGCGGTTGTGTTTGTCTTCGATATGGCACAGCCGTCGCTCGTATGCAATGTCATTGCATTGCCGATTTGTTCATTGACTCCCTCAATGATATCGATCTCGCCCTGAGTAGGCCAGTTCGGTCCGACGGTCCAGAAAGCGGGCCAGACGCCGCAGATGCCGCCGGGCATGTGCGCGATGTCGGCGATGATGAGGCTCTGGCCGTACGATTTCTTGCTGGTGACGCGTACGCTCCTACGGCCGTTTGGATCTGTGCTGTTGTAGTCCACGCCGAGGTAGATGTTGTTGTCGTTCTCTTGGAAGAGGCCATTCTTGAGCGCTGTGGTGCCATCTTGATAGGAGACGAAGCCGTGGGTGGGATCAGGGCTTGTGAAGAAGTCGAATTCGTTGTAGAAGTTATCTGGATGATAGCAGTCTTCAAGGATATAGCTAAGAGTGGTTTGTTGGTCGTAGCTGGCGCCGGTTAGTTGCACAACCGTTGCTAGTCCCAGCGCCCCCAAAAAGAGAAAGTTGGAGCTGTTGTTATGCATGATGGCGATCTGCATATTTTCGTGTGTTGAAAAGATGAAAGTTAGATGTTCGCAGAGAAATACACTGTTCCATACAGCGTAAGAAAGTCACCTATTTCGAATTTGCTCTTTTCTCGAAAGAGGTAGGACGATCAAGAAGGCCGCTCCAAACGCTTTATGCTCAGTAAGACAACTGCAGAACAAAGACTGAAGAAGGGTGGAACAAAGTAGTGGAAAGGTCCAGCCTCGAGTGAAAAGAAAGGGTGGTATAAAGAACTCTAATGGAGAAGTAGAACAAAGACAATCAATGAAACTGCTAGTAAGACAAGGAAACTGATTTGAATAGCAAAGAGGGTTTTCCTTATTGTAGGAGCGACAAAGCATGATTTGACAACAGTCACAATAGCCACACCCTGACAATAGGACCATCACACTTTGCAGGGACGCGGCAGATGTGTGACCCATACGCACGCGTCGACGATTTTCCACATAAGCGCAGACGTCATGCTGGTCTTATCAGATCAGATTGTGTATTAGACTTCAGACGGTCCAACAACGTGTTCTGAGTAAGTTATGTGGGTGACTGCTCATGTGTACGGGTGTTCAATATCTTTGCAGTGAGATGTCGGGCAGTCACAACTCGCCAGCAAGGTGACAAACGACACATGAGCATATCAACCAAGCGTCCTGCAATAACTTTCACACTTAATCACAATGATCACATTGAACGGACCACGACTTGCCACGATCACACAGCGCAATGCCCGTTACACTCCATCCCTCCACAGTCCCCGTCAAATCTTACACACTCTTCAAGAAGCAGCACATCCCATCTAAAAATTCAAAATATCCTCTCCATTCCAAAGATCAAACATGCCAAGATCCAAATCATCAGTGAACAGATCAAATCCCTCCGGCGTCGTCTAGACAGAGCATAAGCATAAGCACGGGCGAACCAACCATCGAACAAGTCAACCAGAGGACATACCTGAAAGCTTCCCGCTCCACCATACTGCCGTACCGGGGCATTATCCAACAACCCATCCACCGTCATCGGATCCGGCACGAGCGAGGGTTGCGTCTAGCACACGCGATCAGCACTGTTGTCGAAAAAAGAACCCCAGAACCCCGACGCGGAAACGACTTCGACAACCCACCTTTTCTCTCTCCGCAGTATCTTCCGTCCCCCTCGGCGTCGGTTGATGGATCTGCAGCGAGCAGAAGCGGAAGCCCATGTTGCAGACATTGTCGACCGCCTGTCTGCGATAAGTTTCAGCCGCCTCGGGCCAGAGGCGGGACTTGACGAGGCCGAACACCATCGAGAGGAAGTAGTATTCCTTGGAGCCGCGGCCGAGGGTCATGAGCCGTGTCTCGAGCACGGAAAGGGCTACTTCAGCGGCGGTTATCAACGCGTTTGCGAAGCCTGGTAGGGTGAGGCGCACGGATGGCTGGACTGTGGATGCGGTCAATATCTCCGGGTTTGGGTGAGACGAATGATGGGAGAGCACATACCTAGCCCCAAGTCCTCTTGGTATAGTTCCTTACAGATGACAAGCGCCGCTTGTAATGTATCACTTCTGGTGGCACTCAATATCAGGTCTCCGGCGTTCAACATCTCCTGGTGTTTTGAAAGGACGAGCGAGGCAATCTCCAGGCATGCCCTTCGCGAGTGGATGAAACGCGGATCATTCTTGGCCTGAAGTGCAAATGGAAGATGGAGATTGAGATGATATCTCAGCAACGTGAGTTCTAGCTGCGAGCGCCAGTATATGGAGCGCGCAGTTGCTATGCCGGACATTTCACGTGGTATCGCGGCAAGGGCTTGGATGAGATGCTCATCCATTCGCAATACATCCGCATAGGGCATCGGGATGCGAGTCCCGTTCACCGTCGCGCAGATCTTCAGCCTCATAGACAAGGAGAGCAGCGAGAGGGTCTGGAATGAACAGTCTGTTTCAACGTCTGTTGGTTTCGGCTCCGGCAATTCTAGCAGGTCCTCATGAATGTCATCGTCGTTGATATTGCGGGGTGGCAAGCAGTCATAATCCGTTTCTCGCCCGCCACTGGATGGCGGCATCCCGCAGACTATTGAGGCCTCCAAGTCCAGTTCAACACTGGTGGTCCAAATCCTGCGGCGCATCTCTCTATTGAAAGCAGAGATTCTCGCCAGCTTACTGGGCTCGCGATGGTAACCTGCGGACATGGCCTGGCGAACAATTGTTCCACATTCGGTCCATACGGCATTCAGGTCAATAGCATTAATAACCCGTGCTCGTACAAGGAGACATCGAAGCTGCAAAAGCGGAAGGTCTATCCTCTTCTGCGGGGCTAGTCGGAGGTAATGTTCAGCAGCTTCAACCCATTCGCTGGCTCTGGTACGACCTGGCGAGCTCTCTCCCGTGAAGCCAGAGGTCGAGGTATTAGTACTGTGAAAGCTCGAGGCACAAGCCATGCTGAGCAGGACCTGAAGGATGATGTGATTATCTGTAGTATGAGGTGAATCCCATAAACTGAGATACTGTTTCTCGAGTGTAGGAATATGGAAGATGCGGTGAGTAGACTCAAAGCTGCGGATATAGATATTGATCAGGTCATCTGCCAGATCCCGAGGCGGAAGAAGTTCAAGTAACTGTTGCTTCTCGATGACCGATAACCCAGTTTTGCACGACTTCCGCTCTGGATGATTCTTGCCCTTCCTCGTGGCTTCGATTTCACGTCTCAGTCTCTCCAGGACTGGGTTGTGGTTCTTCGTCTCCATGACAAATTGGCCAAGATCAGAAAACTTGAGAAGTTAGAAGAATTACCGCCCGAAACAAACGGCAACCTACCTGCGTTAAGAGACTTTTCTCGTGGCTGCGTCCATAGAACCGGGTCTTGGTGTTCTTTCCTCTCAGCAGCGTCATATCCGCGGCGACGACATTGTGATGCTCGTGCATAAGCCAGTCTCTTCTCCTTCCTGGCTTGTCCATTATACCGATGGAGGGTGCATTGCCGTCAAAAGGACAACCGGCAGGTTGGTCACCAGCGTCGTCTTCATCTCTTCGTGACTGCGCAAGATCTTCAACAAGTCGCTGCAGATTTTCGATCTTTCTTTCTAAATGCGCGGAGCTCGACTCTCCGAAACCAGGCTGACCGGATACGGCGACGTTTTGGCCGCTTAATCTTGGGCGCGCGTCATACGTCCATTCCCTGCTGAGTCCGCCGGGCGTAGTTGACAGATCGCGCTCGGAGCGATCTCGAGGCGCAGTGTTATCTTCATACGCACAGCTTTCGGGATGTCCGGATTTAGTGCAGCGCAAGCATGCCGGTACCGTCCGGTCGCATTTGACCTTGCGATTTCTGCATTGAACGCATGAGAGCGCCGGTCTTCGCCGTTTCTTCTTCGGCGGTTGCAGAGGAGAGAAATCAAGGGAGGCCGCCCTGCGATGCTTGGTCTGCTCGGATCTTGGACTCAGCGGGTGCGATGGATCCATTTTGTTATGGTGGTCGTGGATTTGCCAGGGATCCGGCCGAGATCGGGGTTTGGCGGAAGTGATGGAAGTGCAGATGGAGCGGAGTTGAGGAGATTTCGGCCAAGGAGACAAAAAGACCGAGAAAGTGCGAGGGCTGTCATCCAATGGCATGGCAGTATTGAACTTTGATCTAGCCTCTTCAGGACTGCACTCTCGAGCTTCGGCTGCTGCCATTTCGGCCGATGATGCATCCTCTCCCTCTGCTGCTTCTACTTCTATCCTCAGTTGTCTTGCTGCAACGGTCAAGAGCAATCTCCAGTAAAGGGACATCCAAAACCCTTATATTGTTGACGTCCAGTAGTCAAATTTTGGCTTCACCTACACAAAGCATACTTTATGCGCAACACTCCTGTTGCTGCTACACTCGGCGGTGATCTACGATCAATGTCAGACTCACTCTGGGGGGTTTATTCATTCTGTCTGATGATTGGTTGCGCAGAATGCCTGCGTAGCTTACACCGTAAAAGGCACCTCATAGCGATGTATATTTCGCGGCTTCGGCTCTTCTCGCGCTCCGAGCAAAGCCGGGGTCTCCCCGCATTATCTCCAAACCATGGACCGGAGCGATCGCAGCTTCGCAATAGCCGCTATCTCCATCGAAAATATCCGGCTTCTGCGGCTTGTTTGACGTTATCTTTGTTTCAAGGGACATGTCCACAGAGCATATAAATCCTTGCATGAAATCAGGGTCTCTAGCTGACAACATTTGCGACTGTGTTACACTGTACTGTTCATTTAGAAACAGCACTGTGTGGGGTAATCTGATTATCAGCCATAATGGATGCGGAACACGACAACGGCGGTCAAGAAAATGCCAACCAGGACAGGGCTGAAGAGACGCAAAATGATGGATTACTAGGACAGGAGACAGCAGAATCTGGTTCAGCAGGAGACGCTGAGAAGGCAGAGGATGCTTCGAACACAGCGCCCTCAAAAGAAGCGCCCTCAACCCCAACCTTCCCTGAAGGCAGTTTTATGGGCTGGATGGCAGTCGTTGGCAGCTTCTGTATCATGTTTGTGACGTTTGGCTATATCAATGCGTTCGGGTATGTCGTCCTAGATGTTGGCGGATTCTCATCTGGCGCTGACTAGAAGCTGTTCAGTGTCTATCAGGCGTACTATCAAGATACGTTTTTGAAGGATTATCCGCCGTCAGACATTGCTTGGATAGGTTCGATACAGGTCCTCTTTCAATTCTCCGCAGGCCTGATATCGGGGCCCATGGCAGATCGTTTTGGACCGCACGTAAGTCGCCGGAGGACCATTTCTGCCGCCACAACTATAATGCTCATTCTCCTCGTAGTTTATCCTCACACCATGCTCTATCGTCTACGTATTTGCAGTTATGATGACAAGCTTATACCGGAAATATTATCAATTCATTCTTGCGCAAGGCATCCTCGCCGGATTGGCAAATGGCTGCCTCTATACACCCGGCGTGGCAGTTCTAGGACAGTACTTCCACCGACGCCGACCACTCGCCATGTCCATCGCCGCAGCCGGCTCGTCCCTAGGCGGTGTGATCTTCCCGCTTGCACTCGAGCGCATGCTCTACCGCACCGACCTCGGCTTCGGGTGGTCCGTCCGCGTGCTCGGGTTCCTCATCCTGTTCATGTGCATCATCGCCTGCACGACCATCTACCCACGCATCAAGCCTCGAAGCGGGCCACACTTCCTGCTCGAGGCATTTCGCATCCCAGCTACACGCTCCAACTGATCGGCATGTTCCTAGTCTACTTCGGGCTTCTGTTCCCATTCTTCTATATCCCCTCCTACGCGCAATCGCACGGCGTCTCCATCGAATGGGGCAACAACCTGATCGCCATCACGAACGGGCTGTTCCTCGTCGGGCGGCTCCTCGCAGGCTACGCCGCGCGCTACGTGCGCACGTTCCTCGTGCTGGCCTTCTGCAACGCCATCTGCGGCCTGCTGATCCTGTGCTGGATCGCGATCACGTCGCGCGGGGCGCTGATTGCGTTTTCGGTCCTGTATGGCTTTTTCTCGGGAGGCGTCATTGCCCTGTTTCCGGCCACGACGGCGCAGACGGCGCCGCATCCGAGTAAGATTGGCACGTACCTGGGAATGGCGATGGGAGTTTATAGTATTAGTGGCTTGACGGGAAACCCTATTGCCGGGGCGATGATTACGAATGATGGATATCATGCGGCGATGATCTGGAATGGGGTTATTGTTATAGTGGGAGCGGCGTTTATTGTCGCGGCGGATTTCTTTGATCGGGAAAGGAAGAAGGCATAGACAGGGGGTGGTCGAAAATAGCAAGATGACCTCTGGGGTTTGTGGAACCCACTGTATATCTTCGGATGAAGATTCGAAGTCGTCGGTGATCCAGGAGAAGCGAGGAGATGGTTAAGCAGTGCATTTTCTTGGAGTTACAACGATCAATCGAAGTAAATATACAGGTCCTACCTTAGTTACTCGCAGAACAAAAAGATGTAGTCCATTTCTCTATCATACGTTGCCTTCACAAAGAGATCTCGAGGACCGGCATGTACCTTCCTCTTCAGTAAGTGGGTCCCGCGGGCGCTATCGACGATGAACCATCGGCCGAGTCGCTTGGACTTTCCTCGTCCTCTACTCGCCGTCATCCTTCCTTCCCATCAAATAAATATGTTGCGAAGACTCTAGCAGATGAAGTGACCCTGGACCGTTGTCGTACAACAGCGTTCCTCGACATTGGCGATTTCATCAAATAGGACACCACGTCCTTTCCTTCCACAGCACCATGCCAACCCCTCTCTCTTACTCCTCACACATCCTCATCCTCGGCGGCGGCACCTGGGGTTCGTCCACAGCACTACACCTCTGCCGACGCGGCTACACGCACGTCACCGTGCTAGACACCTACTCGCTCCCCTCACCTATCTCCGCCGGCAACGACGTGAACAAGATCGTGGACTCCTACTCACCCAACCTCGACCCCTCCTCGCCGGACTACGCGCTCAACAAATGCCTGTACGCCGCCTCCAGAGCCTGGGCCGAGGACGCCGTCTTCAAGCCCTTCTGGCACGACAACGGCTACGTGCTGGCGGCGAGCAGTCCGGCGGGGCTGGAGAAGTTGCGGGAAGAGGTGCCACCGAGCGAAGAAGGGAAGTTTGTCCGCCTTGAGACGGGCGAGGCGTTCCGCGCCACGATGCCTGACGGCGTGCTTACGGGCCCGTTTGATGGCTGCAAGGGCTGGTGGAAGAAGAGCGGGGCCGGCTGGGCGCATGCTCGCAAGGCGCTCGTGGCTGCCGCGACGGAGGCGCAGCGGTTGGGCGCGCGATATGTTACGGGGGCGCAGGCGGGCAAAGTGGTGAGTCTTATTCTTGAGGATGGCGATGTCAAAGGCGCGAAGACGGCGGATGGGAAGGAGTATCGCGCGGACAGGACGATACTGTGCGTGGGCGCGAATGCGGACCTGCTGCTGGATTTCAAGAAGCAGTTGCGGCCGACGGCGTGGACGTTGGCGCATATCAAAATGAGCGAGCAGGAGACGGAGCTATACAAGAACTTGCCGGTGCTGTTCAACATCGAGAAAGGGTTCTTCATGGAGCCGGACGAGGATCTGCATGAGCTGAAGATCTGCGATGAGCATCCCGGGTGCGTTCCTTTCCTCGCTTCCTCTTATCCTAGGGTGCTCTTCTCAGCTAATGCCCGCCTTGTGGCAGTTACTGCAACTGGATCACTCTGCCCTCGGGAGAGAAACGCAGCGTGCCCTTCGCGCGGCATCAGATCCCTAAAGAAGCCGAAGAGCGCGTGCGCGGCTTCCTGCACGAGACAATGCCGCAACTGGCCGAGCGGCCCTTCGCATTCGCGCGTATCTGCTGGTGCGCCGACTCGCCCGATCGGAATTTCATTATCGACGTGCACCCGGAATATCCGAGCCTGGTGATAGGTGCCGGTGACTCCGGGCATGGTATGTCTAATCCACTTGCTTTCCGATTCTTGGAGGAATTCTCGCCGGCTGAAC
The DNA here is from genome assembly GCA_001599915.1 of Symbiotaphrina buchneri. NCBI lineage: Eukaryota > Fungi > Ascomycota > Symbiotaphrinales > Symbiotaphrinaceae > Symbiotaphrina > Symbiotaphrina buchneri. The sequence goes on from BCIG01000022.1 coordinate 35,174, forward strand.
TAAGGCTTTGGTAGGGTTCATGCATATACCGACAATAGGGAGTTTCATTGCGGATGAACTAGAAGGGAAACTGGATGATGAACTGGCGTATGCGTTCCGGTGGCGGCCGGAGACGGCGGTGGATCGTGATTGGGATGATACGCAGGGGCGCTTTGGTGGACCTAATAAAGTCATGGATTTTCAGAAAGTTGAGGAGTGGACTGATCTGCCGGAGAGAGCAACTCATGATGGGCAGGAGATTTGAGTGTAGAGCACTCCTTGATATTATATCTATAGCTACTGTGATTGGAGAGCACCCATCGACCCCAGCTTGCCCTTAGTTATAGAGCGAGCAATTGCATCGGGATGCCACAGCATGTCTACACAGGTAGTGCCCTTGCTTGGACCGGGAAGATGCTATTGCGAACTTAGACTGACCCCATGGGGCGCCCGGCAGTTGTGTTTCCGTGTGGGGCTTGCGGGGCAACTTTCCTGGAGCCAACCTTCTCCAACTGCCGATCCCGCTCGCGGCGTCGCCGTCCAGTGAGTAGAAGACTTGCAGTTCATCCAAGTGGCCTTGTTGAAATAGTATCGTCTGAACAAGTTTGCAGTATATATCCGCGAGAATGGCGTCGCATCCCGAATTCAACCAAGACACCACGTCCGACGAGGTCGCGCGCGCATTCGCAGACCAAATCCAAGGCAAGAATGGTGCGCTTCGCTCTCACCTCCCTATCCTCACCCTCCAATCTCACCTCATCCCAACCACGAACTAACCCCAACAGTCCTCATAACGGGCATCTCGCCCCTCTCCCTGGGGGCAGGCATGGCCATCTCCATCGCCTCGCAGAACCCCGCGCACCTGCTCCTCGCCTCACGCACACCCACCAAAATCGCCGCCGTCATCGACGCACTACAAGAACTGCACCCGCAGGTTCCCGTGACCGCCATCCCGCTCGACCTCTCCAGCCAAGCCAGCGTGCGCGCCGCGGCCGAGGAAGTAAAGCGCACTGTGTCGAAGTTAGATGTGCTCATCAACAACGCCGGCGTCATGGTGCCGGACAAGCGCCTCTCGCCCGAGGGGATCGAGTGGCAGTTCGCGACGAACCATCTCGGGCCGTTCCTCTTGACCGCGCTGCTGGCGCCCTTGCTGCTGCGTGCCGCGGCTGCGGCGGAGGCGGGAGGGGCGCAGGGGGGTTCCACAAGAGTGGTGAATCTGACGAGTCAGGGGCATAGGTTAAGTCCAGTACGGTTCCACGATTATAATTTCGACGGCGGGGAGTTGCCCGATGCGGAGAAGCCGTTTCCGGGCTTGCCGCCCGTGATGATGCCGAAGGAGGGAGAGAGCTATAGTGGCTTTTTGGCGTATGGGCAGAGTAAGAGCGCGAATGTCCTGATGGCGGTGGAGTTGAGTCGCAGGGGGAGGGAGAAGGGTGTTGTGGGCTTTGCGGTGCATCCTGGGTGTAAGTTACCCTGTTGTCGTCCTCTCTCTGTGGTTCTCGCTTGAAGGGAGCAGGGCATTTGTTGATCTGATGTTGTCTTCTAGCCATCTGGACTGACCTCAGCCGCAATCTGGACGATGAGCTGCAAGCCGTCATCAGCAAGACGGGCACACACTGGAAGAATCAAGCACAAGGCGCTGCACCTGCGCTTGTAGCGGCTTTTGATCCGGCTTTAAGTGGTACAGTCGCCCTTTTCTCGCACGTGTCATGGGTGTGTATATGCTAATTAGGGGTGCAGATGCTAAAGGCGTCTATATCATGGATTGTCAGCTTGAAGAGGCAGCTCCGCATGCCACGGACCCCGAGATTGCGAAGAGGCTTTGGACGTTGAGCGAGGAGCTTGTGGGGAAGAAGTTCGATTTATGAGTTGGAGATTAGAAGGCAGCATAGAAAAGTAGAATGATAGTGCTAGGAACGAAGGTTATTACATACAGCAACAGTATATCAGAACGCACATGAGAGGAAACACTGGGGATTGATACAGGGTTGCCCTTCCTGTACTATGCGTCACGTCGAGTTGCCCCTGCTTTTCTCTTCCCTCCAGGTCGTCCTTTCCTCCGTAGCAACGCCCGGGCCTCTATACACGCTTCCATATATGCCACTAGCCCAATCCTCACCTTCCCCTCCCTTCGGCGCCTTCCTGCGGTACCATTTCCCGTACGCGAGGAGATAATACAACCTAAAACTCAACAACGCAAACCTATCTCGTTCCAGATCCTCAGGGTACCGCGCGCCCAGATCAACGGCAGCCGCGATGCCGCTCATGATCGCCACCTCATGCGCATTAACCATTGTCCACGCAGCCGCGAACCGGGTATGGCGCCGGCCCTGAAGCAGCCACATCCACGGCACGACAAAAAGATAGTGCGTGAATGAGTGACAAAGCTGATGCCACCAGTCCTTGCGGATAATCTTGCTCTCGTCGATCTCGTCGATGCTCCAGAGATGCGAGTCGCGGGCCTTATTCAGAAATATCGTCTGGAATACGTGGTTCTCGAATGGGACTTCCGGTGGAAACTGCCCCTGGTAGTTGGTGCAGTCGAAGCACATTTCGAGCTTTGACCTGTCGGCTGGGTACTCTTTGATGTAGTACATGGGACGGAAGTTCGACTTGCCCATTTCGACGCGCGCGGTTTGGTCTACGCCTGATAGGGTGGTGACGGCTTGTTGGGGGTTGTAGAAGTTCTCGTAATGGCGCTTCATGTAGTCACTATCCCAGTGGGTGACAGTGATGTCGTCGGAAAACTTGGCGCTGCCGAGGACTTTACGTTCACGGAAGGAAGACGTCTTGGAAAGGATTTTCTTGGCCGTGTCCGCACTGTAAAGCTCATGAGCCCAAGTTGTACAGCATGGACGATGCGGGGAGGTCCACTTACAGTGTGCACAATACTAGTTCATCGTACCATTCCTCCCATTCCTCCGCATTTGGGTCGCCACCAACGGGATTGTGGTGGTCCGCGGCTGGTGTCCTCTTCTTCAACCTTACCACAACACCATGATTGTCTCTCCTGACCACTTCAGTCAACTCGGTCGACAAGCGTACGTCAACGCCTGATTTGATCAAGCTCTTCCTCCACGTCTCGTAGAAGTCACTGAACTTCGGGAAGACGACCATGGGAGGTAGGTTACTGGCCACACTTTGCTTGTCGGCCGGATACCACATGCCGTAGGTTGGGCTGGTGCACAGCCTCTCCAAGACAATGCTGGGAACTTCTGGAGTAGCGTTCCCCGTTCCAAGAAATAGAGCAACCATGGGTAGAACGACCGTGTTGGTGAACTCATCCGAAAAGAAGAACATCTTCATCAAGTACTTGATCGGCAAAACCGCGAAGAACAACTCAAACCATCTGACCAATTTCAACACCATGACGAAACGTTTGATCTCCTTGGCGTGCCTCGCAAGAAGCTCAGTGGGGAAGACGTTCGACCAAAATGTCTCATCCTTGCCAAAGGACACCTGTGCATCAGGTAAGTAACGCTACAATAAAGTTTTACAAGCATAATGACGATTTGAAACCTTACCTGCAATTTCACAGGATCAGCATGATAGCCTTGGCGAGCGAACATGGTCATCGTATGGTGGAAGATATAGCTGCCACCTTGGACACCTTGATTGAGCCAGCTTGCTCCATGCCTGTCTTTGTCGAGCGGGATTGAGAAAGCCTGCCCGCCGCAGTAATCAACTGCATCAATCAGGGTAACATCAAACTTTTCGGGATGCTGCGCAAGATGATGGGCACAAGCCATGCCTGTGACCGAATTAGTCCTCTCGTCGTATTATACCCTTTCCAGACCAAAGAACTCACCAGCAGCACCAGCCCCTACAACCAGGACTTTCTTCCGCCCCTGACTCTCAACATCGCGGTGCTTTAGTATTTGATCCTGGCTACTGGCTTCCATTTCGGTATTTGACTTTCTCCTTCTGAGTGTTGCTGTAGAGGGAGACATGGTCGTGGTATTGGGATACAGAGTGTTATAGGGGAAGAGAGAGGGCAGAGATCATGACATTGTACATTTCCGGCTATCCTGATGTCATTGACTCGGAAAGAGACAAAGACACGATCGGGTCTATGGCTCAGGGGGTGCTAGTGCGAGATTAGCGAACGATGGGCCGCCAGCCGAGATCTGCAAGATCGATCGACGACTAACCCGTGTCTTCACCTCTGAATTGCACGAGATTGTGAATGTATATCAACTACCTTACCTTACCAGCTACCTAAAGGATCAATATAATGTACTATAGAGTCCAGTTCGTGATGTACTTGTCGTTTCGCATAATGTTCTAGTGACTGACTGGCCTGCGTGCTAACCAGGCCCAAACTACATCGCCGTTATCTCGGAGATTTATTACCGTTGTCCATCACCAGGTAGTTTAAATCAGACTAAAATTACTACTTGGCCTGAGTTCTTCCCTTTAAGATCTGCCTTGTATGAGCTGCCCCACGTCAGGTCTTCCCGCGGATTGTCATCAGCCAGCAATGACGCTCCAACTCTTCTGAAGCTCGCAAACTACTTTCATATAGAATTCTTCCTGCATATCTTCAGAGGAGAGGTCGTTGGCAGAGCTGTCGAACGAGCAAAGTAGACACTTGGAGACCGCCTTGCCGAACCGTGCACCCATAGAGGTTGTAGCAAGTTTCTGTTCCTCCAACCGTTTGACGACCAGATATTCCGCGAATCTCCCCTCCGCCGTCTCCTGTGCTGTGGCTTTTGCCAAGATCGGCTCACCCAAAGCGAGCTCAACGAGGATCACACCAAGAGCATAGAGCTGAGGGTTTTCCGCAAGGGAACTGGAAGTGTATGCCCCATGGTCGCTCCGCTGTTGGTTTGAAAGACTGCTCATTTCAGGGGTGGACAGAAACGGCGTAATGGGACTGTTGGGACATAACCTAGGGAAGAATCTTATATCACTGCTCGACCAGTACGCATGCTCAGCCAGCCACGGCGATGAATAAAGCCGGAGCACAGATAACGCAAGAATGTAAGCCAGATGATATCGAATCACTGGACGCAAAGCTAGTGCTCTCTCTTCCTGGTTTCCCTGGCCCATGAGAATATCCGCGAGAGAGGGCGCTGCTTGTCCTGCACCATTATGGTAAGATGACAGGTACACCTCGAAACGTAGGGGTCCACGGAGCATATGTCCAAGATGCTGATTTGTTGTGGTCTGCTGACCTGCACTCGCAGATTCCAAGCGTTTGCATATATCAGAAATTGCTGCAACCGGTAGAGGTACGTTTGAAGTATTTCCAGCATTTGCAGTGACTTCCTGACGTTCATTTGGTCTTTGGCAACTTTTGAACTCGATCTCCCATTGCTGCCAGGTAGGTTCCTTACTAAAGACAATGTGGAAGACGTCCTGTATCCCCGAATATGTTCCTAAATGCATCGAGGGCATTTGGGCCTCCTTGGTCGTTGAGTCAAGATCCAAAGCCAATTGGTGACAATTGCATGACCAGACATCGCTCAAAGCTTGGTATAATTGTACATAGCTCTTTTGTATAGTTTTGAACTCCCTCCATGACACATCTGGGCGAGCTAGCTCGGGGACAGCAGCGTCCTTCCGACCTTCACCCCGAATACCAAGTCGTTCGCTCTGGGCTTTCAGGTCTGTGTAGTATCCCTTCAACTCGTCCAGCACCTTTTCGACTGCTGGCTTCTTAACCGGCCTCCACCGCACTCTTTGCACCCAAAATGAAGAGGAAGCTGGCTAAAGAGGTGCCCGTCAGTAATCTTCGGATACCTGATGACATCAAGGCCACGTACTGTCTCTCATCTGACTGAAACAATGCCGGGCATTCTTTCTCAATTTCCTGGAGAGTTTCATCGTATAATAGTACGACCTCCTTGAATCCTTCCACTGCTTGCATTTGAGTTCCCAGCTTCTGGCAAAGGTCTTCAAACAGCACTTGGTCTTGCCACATCCCTTGGCTAGGATCCTTTAGCAATATCTCTAGCTCTTCGGGTTCCACCAGTCCACGAAGTAATAGAGCGACCTCTTCTTGGAAGAAACACCTCTGCATGGACAGGCGACGGCGAAGCTTGCGCTGTTCCTTTTTGAGCGTACGAGTCGTGCAACACACTTGCTCCACTTTGTTGAAACTGGTGAGCACTGGTATGATTGCTAACACAAGTCCGACAACCTCGATGCCTGACATCTCTGCAATGTGGTAGCCTTCGGCGACTCTGCGCATCAGAGCTTACCATCAGGCTGTGCCCGGCAGGGGTACTTATATATTACCCCGCTTGAGGCTCAAGTCACCTGAGCGGCTGCTGCAGCCTCACATTAACATTGTCCACAGGCCGTCATCACCGAAGCTAGTGGAGTTATTCACTCCGCAGAGACGGCGTGAGCACAATGGATCCGAAGGTGGACTCCAACCGCAGAGATGCTCCAGGATTGCTCGCAGGCCTGTACTCAGCGATCTTGGAAGCCGCGAAAGCGATTTCCCGGAGTCTACATAATGAAACAACCCGCTGTACAGCCGACTTTGACGACTGTGCCGGTCGCCTGCGGATCTTTGATGATAGCTGCTCCATCACAGTGGGCGAGCTGGATTCCTTGCTAGATGGGAATTCACGGATGCTGGAATGCTGCCTTATCCTCATTAACGGCATCGGTCACATGTCGTCCCAAAGTTCGTCCTTCCTAGCCGTTGCGACCATATGTAAAACTGCTAACCGTGCAGTCGTGGGATTGCTGTCTTCTCACTCCATCGAACAGCAGAAGGATGATGCTTTTTCAGAACTTAGAATATGGCTGGAAGAGCCGAGAATATTTGCCCAGCCAGTCAAGGCTATTTGGAGCAAATAGAGATTATTGAATCTGGCGACGAAATTCTTGCAGAGTATATGGATGAATTGACTGATATGATAGACTGTCTATTCGAACTTATTGCGCCTTTGCAAGACTGTCCTTATATTGACACTACGAGGGAGAAGGTTGTTGGAAGGCACGAAACTTAGCCAGGACATCAAAATCTATCCAGCAGCGAGACCATACTACCGCCATATCATGGACAAATTCCCACGCGCTGCTGAGTATCTGGCGATCAGGATGGCCGAAGCCAATCTAGGCAGATTCCTGTCACTCCACTCTAAACGAAAAATGCGGCCCTGGGGATCAACGACAGTGAAGGCAAGGGTGATGGGAGACGTTTGCTAGAGACGCAGACCGTTGTCAGTGGCACTACGAAGACGAGTTTTATGGAGAAATCAATCTTCTCAAGCGTAAGCCGTTTTCGCGCTCCATGAGTCGGTGCTGAGTGTTTGTCAGGCCACCGGACAGTGACTTTACACAGTCAGATATAGGCCAAGGCTCTAACATCAACCGGCCTATCCGAGACGATGTGTCCTTCACGACTTATAGCACACGTAGTAGCGGGTTTGAAGGTGACCAACCGGTAGTTGAGGGAAGATCGTTTCCAGAGCCTCCGATGGAACTGGGGTCGGGCGAGTCATTCACATGCACCGTTTGTAGCCGGAAGATCTCTGAGATAATGAACATGCATCAGTGGAGGTTGATCGCTTGTCTCTATGTCCGTTGATACAGCAGCTAACTATAAAAGGAAACACGTATGGGCAGATTTGGAACCCTATATCTGCACCACCGAGACCTGTGTGGACGCATCAAGGCTGTTCCGTACCCGGCGGGAGCTTATTGAACATGAGATTCAATTCCACCGGGTTGTCTACCAATGACGCTGTATGGCTGGCTGCACCGAAAGCTTCTCAAGCCCGGACGAACTAAAGCCGCATCTGCTCGAACACCACACTGATCGAACGGTTTCTCCTGAAGAGCTGGAAGGATATATTGCCAAAGGAAAGAGGAAGACCTACTCTCTGGAGGACTTGACTGCATGTCCGTTATGTAGGGCAGAAGTCCAACCACAGAAGCGTGAGTTGAGTCGGCACCTCGGCCGCCACATGGAAGCTATTGCGCTGTTTGTGATTCCACCGGCATTATGGAATGACTCAGAAGAGATTGATATCGCGCTGAGTGATGACAGCGGGGAAGGTTCAACAATTCAAAACTCAGACACCCATGATTCAGAGGGTTCATTCGACGAAGGCATGTCTACGAGGCGTGCATTATTTTTCTGACACTGATTTCAACAGACTTTGAAGACTTGCCCGTGTGTCTTCGTCAGACTGAGCAAAGTGAGCGATACAGAGTTTTACATCTTCATAGCGAACAGCCGTCGTTTTCTATTGCTAATCTAACTCTGCACATTACAGAGATTCACGAAAAATTCTAAGAGCTCGAACGCCGTCAACGTGATCGCATCTTGCAAGGGCAGACGACGACCGATGGCCGCAAGAGAAATCGGCGGAGATAAGGTCACGGGACCGCGACTTCAACGAGAAACCGTGGTCAACACGTCGGATTCGCCTCCAGGTGGCTGAAGATGAAAGTCATTACATTAATGCCACGCCAATTGAGTTCAGAGACGGTATGCAAAAGTATATTGCCACACAAGATCCCAAGGAGCCTGACCTTTTCTGGCAAATGGTTATGCAGGAGACTTCAGAAATAGCGGTGATTGTTATGCTTACTCCTCCACTACAAGAAGTGCGCCGTCAAAAGTGTTTCCCATACTTTCCGTTCAATGTAGACGATGGTCCAGTAGCTTTCAGAGCAGTTGATGGGTCGCAAGGAACGGTGGAGCTCTTGACCCTTTCAGAGGACTTTGGAACGTCCATTCGGGAGCTGAAAGTCCAAGCTCAGCAGACGACCAAAGTCGTCCATCATTTCCTTTTCCATGAATGGCCAGATTTTAGCGTTCCGGACCCGCTACAGGAAACAGATCTTCTGCAACTGATAGATTTCACGAAACAGATCAACGCAGATCCGAAAAAGGCCATCATCGTCCACTGCAGTGCAGGTGTGGGAAGGACCGGTACTTTCATTGCGTCATCCTATCTGTTAGAACAGCTCGAGGAAGGTGCATTCGAAGAATTGCCAGAAACCGTCGATCCGATATTCCTAGCAGTGGACCATCTCAGGGAGCAAAGAATGTCCATGGTCCAATCACGAGAGCAGTATAAATTTCTTTATAGGGTCGTGAAAGGAAGATTGCTGCGGATAAAGGGGTCCCTTTCAGGAATGAGGGCCCCAAATAGGATGCAGACCCAGACGACCGAGGAAGAGTTCTCAAAGAAACTGGACGGCATCCCCTGGGGGGCAAAAGGTACGCCAGCGGAGGATAAGAATCCTTTTGCAGAGCCCCGAGGTGTCTATCCGCGAGCACGCGACGACATGGTCGTTGGGAATCGGAAAAAGGACTGGGGTCCGCGAGCACTCGACGACATGGTCGTTGGGAATTGGAAGAAGGACTGGGGGGTGGCTTAACAAGGACTTCAGGGGAGGGCATGACACTGCAGTAGGCATCTTCAGGTAGCCTTGATAATTTCCTCAACTGTAACGGCTCTTTGGAGATTGAATGCGCGAGAGGTCGATCACCGGTCCCCAAGTACATCAGATCGTCAGATATAAACAGAGATGAGATTAGCCTTTTTCCCGCCTTGTTCTCCTGTCCGATCTGTTCCTGATCTGTGTTTCTGATCTCCGTTCCTGATCTCTGTTGCTGATCTCTGTTCCTGATCTCTGTTCCTGATCTCTGTTCCTGATCTCTGTTCCTGATCTCTGTTCCTGATCTCTGTTCCTGATCTCTGTTCCTGA